>JALXJV020000020.1:448774-469353 GCA_024633595.2 Lepomis macrochirus | reverse complement strand
AAATAAACTACACTTGTTACACGTACCATTACCGCCAAAGGAGGCAGAGGAGTAATTGAACATCTGACACACCGAGCAGGAGAAAGCAGGAGAAAGCAGGAGAGAGAGAGGGAGAAGGAGAATCCATCATTAGCTGCTAAGCTAAAGACGCTAATGGCTAAGCTAAAATACGGTAGCATTGGCTACAAACGTCTGCTTGTCTATTTATGTTCTCTGCCAGCTTCATTAATTAATCTGATTTTGTTCATTCTGCTCCAGTCTCTGTGTAGCCTTTGTTATTCATCCACATCTTACTTAGTATCTGTCCTGTCTCGTATCTTAGTTCTTTGTCCCTGTACCGTGGTTAGTGTCTTAGTGTTTACTCCTGGTCTGTGTACTCCTGTGTTTTGCCCTTGTCTATCTGAGTTCTGTTTTACCTTAGCTTCTGTCTGTTTCCCCTGTTGGTGTTAGGGTTTGTGGTGATCTGTCTGCTTGTGTCTTTATCAGTTTATATTTCCTCCTCTGGTTTGTTATGTGCTCAGTCACCTGTGCTCTCTCTCTGTTTTCCCTGCTGTCTCTGCCTCATTAGCCTCATGCTCCTTACCTGTATTGCTTCCTCCCAGGTGTGCATATATACTTGTCTGTTCCCTCAGTCGGTGCTCGGTCATTGCTCGTGTTACCCCCCAGTCTGTCGTGTGGATACACTCTGTTCCTGTCATTAGCCTTACTCACTGTGTCTCCCTGTTACTCTGCTTATTTTTGGATTCTTGTTTTCACCCTTTTGGATTTCTGTTGGACAGCCTTTGTTTTTGGACTCAGTCAAACAGCCACTCTGTTTGTAAGTGTGCTCGCCTTTTGTTGTATTAAACTATTGAACTGTACCTGCACCTCTCTATGTGTCCTGCATTTGGGTTCTACTACCTGCTTCACCACACCACCTTGAAACGTAACAACCAAGGCTCCTTATGCGACGATCCTTTCTTCAGCGCATGATTCAGACTGTGCACAAAGATTAGGGTCTTTTCCCAAAATGGCTGTCTAAGGTTGTCATCTCTGCCTGTTTTATTGTTTGATTTTTGTCGGTCTGTTTGATGATCTGGGTTTCATTCTGTTTCACTGTATTGTTTGGTTTTGGTCTGTACATTAGCTTTATTTGTATCCATATATCTGTTTACTCTTTGGTCTATGGATTTGTTATTCAGTTTGGGTTTTTGCATTTTGATCTGGCACTGTGCATCTCCCTGCTTAAACGTGTGTGTAGCTTCCCAGTCCTGATTGCGATGTTGTCTCTCACCTGTAATAACCCTCCCTGCCTGTGTGAGTATTTCGAAGCTCTGCTGTTTAATATCCAGTCTGATCATCATCATTAGTTGAGTGTCTCTGTTAGTTCTTAATCAGAATCAGAAGCAGCCAAGAAGTGATTTACACTTACAAGGAATTTGCTTTGGCAATAAGGTGCTACATGTAGACAGATATAAAGCTGACATAAAAAAGTAGAAATATATAAATATGGATTAGACAATGCAAGTTATCTAAGAATAATAAAGAGAATACAGAAAAATAATAAAAGTACTGTATTTGCAGAGAAAGAATGTCGCAGATATTTAAATGTGCATTATGTCAGGTTTTCATCATGTGCAGAGACAATTGTATTTCCAAGGCGGAGTGTCAGTGAGCCGCCCGGGCCTCATTAATGAGGGGGCAGATGGGTAAAAGCTGTTTTTGTGGCGAGAGGTTTTGGTGCTGATGGACCACAGCCTCCTGCCAGAGGGGAGAGTCTGAAACAGTTGGTGTGATACATGTAACTAAAATTAGCGACTCCTCTCTGGTTACCATCTAGATGAAGTGGATTTTTCAGCTCAACTAAACAAATTTAAAATGTCATTATTTTTGATTCACTGGTAAAATTCAGTCCAGTTGTTCCCTGTGAGTTCAAGTGTTTTTCCGGTATTTATTGAAGTCCAGATTTACTCTGTAACACAACATTTTTTTTTTAACAATGACATTTCTTGTTGATTATTGTCTCTTTTCAGACTAAGTGACTGTAACCTCTCGGAGAGAAGTTGTGAAGCTCTGTCCTCCATTCTCAGCTCCCAGTCCTCTAGCCTGAGAGAGCTGGACCTGAGTAACAATGGTCTGCAGGATTCAGGAATGAAGCTACTGTCTGTTGGACTGGAGAGTCCACACTGTGCACTGGAAACTCTCAGGTCAGATCACAGTACAATATCACAAATATTTGTCCCCTGATTATTATTTTTACTTTCACAGTTTAGTGAAATCTGTAACTACAAACCCATTTACTGAAAGTTAGGATATTTTCCAAAATTCAACAAAAACAATTCTGTGATTAGTTAATTTGTGTGAACCTTTAACTGACAAAAGTACAAAGAAAATATTTTTAATAGAGTAACTGTATTTTTTAAATACAAAATTAAAATTTCTTCTCTGCAACACATACAACAAAAGTTGGTACTAGGGCTGTCACAATTTCAAATTTTCACGACACGATTAGCATTAGCCAGCACCTTCCATTATAGCTGAAAACCAAGAATGAGAAATATGGAAAGGCTTCTCCAAGATAACAGATTTCATTACCCAAAACAGTAAGCTCACCATCAGACTTATTGTCAAGTAGATATTAACTTTTTTGCTTTGGTATTTTGGTGCATAAATAAGAAATATATAAAATAAAAGCAAAACTGTACACTAACAATTTAATTGTTAACTATTTGGAATAATGAAGCAACAGTTACCTTTCATAGTCCTTGTGCAGTTTTTCCTTTTTTTTTCTCAAAGTGCTTCTAAGTTTCACGAGCTGAGAATGTTCTCTACATCACTAGCCAAGTGTGTATTGATTTACTTTAAAATGTTAAACAATTACTCAGATTATAACGACAGAATAACAGCTGTACAAACACTGAAACTCTTACAGTTGTGGCATTTACTCTGTCGTTGTTGCTCTGTTTTCTGCTGCAATGGTCTGAGAACAAGAGGACTCCCTTGGGCGTGACTGGCCAGCCGGCTGGCTCACTTGCTAACCTTGCAGGCGCTTGTGGAGCTTCTTAATCCTGAAAATGTTTGAGTATATATTCAATTAGCCATCAACTTTTGTAAAACTGCCAATATTCGAAATCTACACATTGATTTTCTGCCTCAAAACATCTCAAAAGTGTATTTAGTGATTAAATAGCAAACAAACCTTATAAAAAAAAAAAATCAAGCATTCTGTTAGCCTCTTTCCCTGCTTCTTTCCGCTTCTCGCTTGAATGCTTCTTTTTCGCTAAACAAACATCACTAAACAAGAATCATTCACTACAGTAATGTTACTCACAGTGAGTCTGAAACAGTTGGTGTCCAGGGTGGGAGGGGTCAGCTGCAATGTTTCCTGCTCACCTCAGGGTCCTGGAGGCGTACAAATCCTGAAGTGATGGAAGATTGCAGCCAGTCACCTTCTCTAAAGAGCGAATGATACGCTGCAGTCTGCCTTTGTCCCTGGCAGTGGCAGCAGCGTACCAGATGGTGATGGAGGAGGTGAGGATGGACTCAATGATGGCGATGTAGAAGAGCACCATCATTGTCTTTGGCAGGCTGAACTTCTTCAACCGCACCAGGAAGTACATCCTCTGCTGGGCCTTTTTGATGAGGGAGGTGATGTTCAGCTCGCATTTGAGGTCCTGAGAGATGATGGTGACCAGGAAGCGCAAGGAGTCCATAGCGGTGACTGGGGAGTCACACAGGATGATGGGGGAGGGTGGGAATGTGCTCTTTCTAATATCCACGACCATCTCCATTGTCTTCTGAGCGTTGAGCTCCAGACTGTTCTGGCTGCACCAGGTCACCAGATGGTTGATCTTCCACCCTTAGGTGGACTCATCCCCACCAGAGATGAGCCCTTCATGAGCTTGACTGTCTAGTGATTGGAGGTGCAGCTGTTGGTGTACAGCGAGAACATAAGAGGGGAAAGAACGCAGCCTTGAGGGGAACCAGTGCTGATGGTCCTGGAATCAGAGACATGTTTTTACCAGCTTCACATGCTGCTTCTTGTCCATCAGGAAGTCTGTGATCCACCTGCAGGTGGAGTCAAGCACGTTTAGCTGGGAGAGCTTGTCCTGTAGCAGGACCGGGATAATGGTGTTGAAAGCAGATCTAAAATCCACAAACAGGATCCTGGCGTAAGTTCCTGGGGAGTCCAGGTGCTGGAGGATGACGTGAAGGGCCATGTTTACTTTTAACTGTATCATCTACAGGTCTGTAGATGATACAGTTACAGATCTGTAGGCGAACTGCAGGGGGTCCAGGAGTGGGTCTGTGATGGATTTTAAGATGGGACAACACATGCTCCTAGGAAATGGCATTGGTTTGCTTCTCTCATACATATAGATATCTGTGTACAATTGTTTGAAAAAGCTAGAGCAGATTATAAATAACCTTTAAGACTCAATTTAGTTAGTTTTGATGCTTCAGACTCCTCTGAAAACTGGAATATAATTAAACTATCAGGATGAGCAGTATGTGTACAGGACAGAGCTGTACACCTGATGTTCTCAACACTGGATAGGTATGTAATAATGACATACAGCTAATTAATTACTAACACCCTTTTTTTTACATTTCCAGCAGCTGGGGAAACAACAGACAGACTTTAATTAATGAAAAAACTGTGACCTACACTGTACATTTATTGCCAGATTGACAACTTACTGGTAATTTTTTCGTCCACGACACTCGCTTTCACCATCACTTTTCGACCTACTTGCTATGCACACACTTACTCATGGCCCTGTTTTTTAAAAGAGCCTAGCAGCTTTTATATTAGTAACTTTCAAGTAGATGTCCTCTGAAGAATGAGGTGAGGAAGCCATTGAGTGTTACCATGCTAGCACAGTGTGTGACTGAAAAACAGTAGCCCTTTAATAATAATGATTGTGTAAAATGTTAGCACTACCACTGCTGAATGAGCATATTGGAAACGCTGCAAAGAAATTCTTGTTGCACTGCTACCTTTTATAATTTTCATCTTGTTTAGAGTTGAACAAGCAAAGGATTTATCCAGTATGGGGAAGAAATGATACGTAACTAAAATTAGCGACTCCTCTCTGGTTACCATCTAGATGAAGTGGATTTTTCAGCTCAGCTAAACGAATTTAAAATGTCATTATTTTTGATTCACTGATCAAATTCAGTCCAGTTGTTCCCTGTGAGTTCAAGTGTTTTTCCGGTCTTTATTGAAGTCCAGATTTAATCTGTAACACAACAATTTTTTTAACAACAATGACATTTCTTGTTGATTATTGTCTCTTTTCAGACTGAGTGACTGTAACCTCTCGGAGAGAAGTTGTGAAGCTCTGTCCTCCATTCTCAGCTCCCAGTCCTCTAGCCTGAGAGAGCTGGACCTGAGTAACAATGGTCTACAGGATTCAGGAATGAAGCCACTGTCTGTCGGACTGGAGAGTCCACACTGTACACTGGAAACTCTCAGGTCAGATCATAGTACAATATCACATAACGGAGTTCCTACGGGACTCTAGCGCACCGTCTAAAACACTATTTAGGTGAATTTAAACAACGGCTAAGTTGCTAAACGCATCTTGTTGTCATGTAAGAGCCCTGTTCATGTTGGACAGACATTTTAATTGCATTGTGTGTCTGTTCAGAGGCACAAAGACACTCTTTATGTAAATGCCCCTATAAATGCTGTGTTAGCTGAGTGGGAGCTCTGGAATTAGCTGTAGCAGCTCCGTGTTGAAGCACCAATCCGGCTCATTTTTGTTTCTATTGACAGAACTCACAAAGGTATAACGATCAATTGCCCGGAGTTCTGCTTTAAGCCTACTAACCTCTGTCTGTTTGCATCTGTAGATTTATTCTACATTATCCAAAACAAGCTAATCTGCGTATTTACATTTGAAAGGAAAATACTCTTGATCTAAGTCATTAACTGGGGATGTTCTGTGGTGATATGCTTTAGTTATTTTGTTGTGGGGAGACACGGAGCAAACGAGAGGGGGAGAGAGAGAGGGCATCGGAACTCGACAAAGTCTCATCTTCCGACTTTTTCTCCCAATAAATGTTTCTTTGACAGGGAAGCTGTGCGAAAACAAGAATAAATGTACTGTATATTTATTTTATTCATTTATTTTAAAAAAGAGCCCCAGAAGAAGGGCCCTTTCTCTTGAAGAAAAAGGGCAGGTGTCAAAGAATTAACAAATAATTACAGATAAACAGTTAAAGTAAAACAACTAACATGTCAGTTGAAACATAGTTTTCATTCAACGTCTTCAACATTTTTGACCAGGTATCAGGATTCATCATCCTGTTCAACTGAAAAATGAAATCTTGAATTACAATAATGAGTAAACTTATGACCTCCATGAGATTGTCTCCTCTTATTTCGTTTCTTTTTTTTTCTTTTTTTCTTTTTTGACTATTTTATATGTGTGTTGTTTTGTGTGTTTGCAGGCTGTCAGGCTGTCTGATCACAGAGGAAGGCTTTGTTTCTCTGGCCTCAGCTCTGAGCTCCAAGACCTCACATCTGAGAGAGCTGGACCTGAGCTACAATCACCCAGGAGACTCAGGAGGTCTGCTGTCTGCTGGACTGGAGGATCCACACTGTCGACTGGACACTCTCAGGTATGGAGAGGCCTGCTGTAGCCACAGACAATCAGTATGATAGAGGAGGAAAACCTGGAAACTGTTGTGACCCTGACAAAACCAAGCTGACCTAAAACACCAGATCTGATAAGCACTGAGTCATCACAATGTTACAACACAAGGACTTCAGACTAGAGCTACTCATCAGCTGGAACCATCACACAAAATGTCAGTTGGTGAAAGATTATTGTAAAAAGACCAACAAACTCATATTACTTTTTCGTTTACTGTTAACAAAGATCTGTCTCATATTTTGAACAGGAAATGATAACAATAATAAACATTTGTTCTAAACGATATGAAGTGAAAATGAGTCATAGCCATTAGGCAAAAATAATCCTTCCCTGTAATGAAATTAATTATTTCTTAGTTTAATTCACATGGACAATACAATAATGATCATTATTACATCAGAAGAAGCAATAAAGCAGATTTAATGCATACAGAGTGAGGAGCTTAAGCTTGTTAGCAGCCACAGTCCCCAGTTCAACTTTCAATTCAGCTTCAAACAACTAAACAAAGAAACAGATAAAAAATATTCAGGATTAAAACAGACAAAACAAAGTGTGTGTGTACTCAACTGCATGTTTATTATCAAGCTGTAAATAATAAGTGCTACATATGAACATGTAATAGTATAACAAACCCGTGTGTGAGAGCGATATACTGTCAAAGCTTGACACTGAAAGAGGATGTGCTGCTCTGACCCCCCCTCCTTCTTTCAGGGTGGAGCCTGCTGGAGTCAGATGGTTGAGACCAGGTCTGAGGAAGTGTAAGTTTGTTTTTCATTTGATTCATGAAAACAAAGCAGCACACATTCAACCATCTTCAGACTGTGACATCACTCATTCAAAGTGCCAATCAATGAACAGATGATAGATCAATAACTGCAGCTGTATTGTGTCTCGCTCTCTCCCTCAGATTCCTGTGAACTCACACTTGACACAAACACAGTAAACCGAAGGATCAAACTGTCTGACAACAACAGGAAGGTGACACATGAGCTAGAGGATCAGTCATATCCTGATCATCCAGACAGGTTTGACTGCCCTCAGCTGCTGTGTAGAAATGGTCTGACTGGTCGCTGTTACTGGGAGGTCGAGTGGAGAGGAAGAGTTTATATAGCAGTGAGTTACAAAAACATTTGCAGGAGAGGAGGAGGTAAAGAGTGTGAATTTGGATTAAATGATCAGTCCTGGAGACTGAAATGTTCTAAGGATGGTTACTATGTGTGTCACAGTAGGGCAGGAAAATTTGTCGCCACCTGCAACTCCTCCTCTGGTAGAGTAGCAGTGTATGTGGACTGTCCAGCTGGCTCTCTGTCCTTCTTTAGAGTCTCCTCTCACACACTGATCCACCTCCACACCTTCAACACCACATTCACTGAACTTCTCTATCCTGGTTTTGGGTTCTGGTTAAGTTGTGATTCCTCAGTGTCTCTGTGTTCTCTGTAGGAGGGAAAGTGAACAAATGGAAAAGTGATCAGACTGACTTGTTGGCCTTAGTATAGTAGAGATAGTGTTACTTTAGTCAAACAGCTAACAGACTCAATTATCTCCAGCTTTTCACTCGGAGTAAATGAAATCTCTGTTCTTAATTTGCTCCACTGTTTGTTTCTTCTTTGTATTTTATTGTTTTCAAGTTTTTTTGTCTCATTATTTGTGTAAATGTTCAGTTTCAGTTCAAAGATTATCTGCAGAAATGTAAGCAGACGGTGATGTTAGTTATTCTAGTGAACACTTTGTCCTGATGTCAGCACATTTATCAGCATGCTGACTCTGAATGTTGCCTTTCTTATCAACATGTTGGTTTTACGGAGTGTTTCCGTAGAGTGCTGAAGCTGATGAATTGTATTATTTACAATTTTGTTGTTGGCAAAAACATGTTTAGAAATCTTCCAATCACAAAGCTTCATTTTTAGTCTTTGACTTAACATAACTAACATTAAACATAGAACTAAAACCCCACGTCTAACTAAAAGCCTGCTTGAGCATCTTAGCAGGCAGCAGCATCTTCAGTTGCTCTTTAAAAGAATCAACATCAGTTGTGTGTCCAGTAGTAAAGAAATTGGCTGCAAAACAAAAACAGTTGTTATTTACTGCCATTGGCACTAAAAATAAATGTTTTCCACCAGGGCAGTAAAATGTGAAGTTTAGCTGGCTGATCTGAACTTCCATGCCATGCTGTACAGTTTTATTGCCAGTAATAATCAGCTGATTGTCTCACCAATTAACCAACGTAAGCTAACTGACACAATTAACATAACTACGACACAATTAACATAACTACGTGAGTTACACACACTGAACACCAAGACATTTTAAGAACTTGTTAAATCTTTGTAATGAATCAGCAAAACATAATATAAAGGTACTAATTATAAACTTCAGTGTCATTATTAGTGATTATGTATATGTACATGTATGTATTTGTTCTGTTTCCTCATATAGTGACAGTTTATATTATTTCAGAAAAACCTAAATGCTCATATTTAAATCACATCTTCCTTCCCATGTGATGTAAATCTCCAGTCAGGCTTCTATGTTTATGTTTTTGTGACAGGGATACTGATGATAAACTGTAGTAGAAAACATGTATGTATACTCATATTCATGTAATTACTCATATCTCAAATTACATGAAGCATGTACTCACTCTTGCAATCCTCCTCCATCTCTTTTTTGTGGTGTTTAAGAGAAGTGATGTTGGGCAAGAGACAAAACAAGGCTGCCTAACCTGTCCAAGTGACAGCTGATAGCATCTTACTGCACAAGCCACAACTTGGATTGTCCAAATGTCCACAGTTGGATGCTCACTCTGAACTGAGTGATGGAAGGTAGACGGGGGAGCAGAGTGATGTTCGCTGAGACTGAAACTGGATCAAAGATCTGACTTTCTGTATTAATGACAGCTACTCTGCAGACTAACTCAGGTCTTTGTTCTCCAATAAAGACTTAATAAAGAGCTTCATCTGTCTCTGTCAAGATCTTTTGTCACAAACCAAGAACTCTAAGACACAAAACCATTCTGAAACTCTGCTTTGTCAGCAGCTGCTCTCCCTCTGATTGGTTTCTTTCTCTTTCCTTTCTTCTCTTTTTTGGTCACCTGGTGAGCTGCGCCAAGTGACGTCACTAATGACCTGCTGTGTTGTTAACTCCTAAATGTGGAAAAAATTTCACAAAGAGTGGATCCCCTCTTCCACAGGTTTTAGCTTTGCATGTAACAGCTGTGCTTTATTCAACTAAGAAAAATCTTTTGTTGGTGTTTTTCTGATTGAACAGGAGGCGATCGCGTGTGTGAGAAAAGCACAGAGCTGTTGTTGCTCATCTGTCAGTAGAGCAGGACTGTGAACCTAAACCCCTAAACATTTACATTTGTTCATTTAGCTGATGCTTTTATCCAAAGCGACATACAATTGCTATACATGTCAGACGTCGCACGCCTCTGGAGCAACAAGGGGTTAAGTGTCTTGCTCCGGGACAGTTTGGTAGACGGGTCACAGTGGGGGATTGAACCCACACCATCTTATCCATTTCGCTGGTGGGAGGAGCGGAAGTGTGTCTGTCATAAAGTTTTTAAGTGAACGAGGACTGCCTTTACGTGGTGACGATGAAGAAGCTTATATAGCCTACTGTATATGTGTTTTTGTGAATTATGAAAGAATGTGATCCATAGAACTGGATTAGAGGTGAGGCAGTCTGTACTTGCATGATGTGGTTTACGGTTTACAGTAAGCAGGGGAATGTATTGATCTTGTTGCAGCTGGTCCAGGAAAGCATTATTGCAATCGTGTGGCGTAAATCCTGATAGAGGATGCGTACAGGTGTTGATCCTGTAGAGCCCGACAAATATGGGTTTTTGGGGGCTGATGCCGATTTTAAAGTGAAAAAGAGCCGAGTTATAAGCTGAAATTCAGCATTTCCACATCTAGTTTATTCTTTACCAGCACTCTTTAATTTTATACAAAGCCATGAGAAACCATTTCTCAACCACTACATGACTGTCTACAACTTTTCACACCACTGCACATTTGAAAGAGGAGCTAGCTTTGTTTGGCTGGAAGCTGTGTGAGGTTCACCTTGTTTATTTAGGCATTATGTCCTTTCTGGTTTGGATTGTAACTACAGACACGCAGCTCGCAGTTATATTTAGAATAAGTTAAAGTTAAAGCTATAATTTAAGCGTTCGTTGACATAAGCGGTGATAAACATGGCATTAGCTTTGTGGCTAATCTAATTTAACAGTAGGCAGTGTTAGCTCTGTAAGCGATGCTAGAGAATATTTAAGTAAGTCTGTAAGTGACAAACTAGGGAGAAATGATCGGACCCTTTGCTACAACTGCCACACTTTTTCAGAAATCACAATCTACATTCACATTTGTGAGCAGCGTGGTCTCCACCACCCAACTACTGTAACATTAAACATACTACTGTGACCAATGAAGAAACCGGGGGAGGGCAATGAAAAACAGGACTCTCCCGGGAAAATTGGGTGGGTTGATATTGTCATGAATGTTTCAGGCTTATTTGGACTAAGAGAAGAAGTGTTGAGGGCTGCTTTTATTATTTAGTTCAAGTGACAAATGACCAAATGACCATTGTGAAATCCGTCATTGGTTCTGTATGCTCTGATCGACTGGCGCTGTTATCAACAGGGGAGCTGCAGTGCTCCTGCTGGTGAAACTATGCAACACTCATGACATGATTGAAAGATCTGTCTCTAAGTTTCTTTTGTAGTCATCAATTGGCTGTTCCAAATGCAGATACAAATTTAAATGCAGTTAGCTAATATTGGCCAATAAATCGGCCTTGTATAAATTAGAGGTGTTTCCAACAAATAATACAAAATGTTGATTGTTTGCACGTGTGTGGGGGTCGGCGGGTGGGGGCCCTTCAAGACATTGTGCCCAGGGGCCTCTGACTTCGTAATCCAGGCCTGCCTACCGATGTGTTTGATGACAAAACCCTTGTTAGTAGAAAGGCTGTTGGCGATGTAACGCTAGATAACGTCTCATTATGTAACATAATGTAAAGGCTTGATGTAACAAAAGGATCCTAATTCAAGTCTTTGATAGGAGGAGATTGTTACCTTCATTATCATTATTATTATTATTATTATATGGCCTATCATTATCAACGTTTTCGAGAACAGTACGGGTTTCTGATGGGGTCAGTGAGGGAGCACAGGAGGAAGCACTGATTACTCTGCTCGTTGGACACAACAGCTGCTTTTCTCTTCATATCACTTGTAAATGGACTTATTTTCTTTTAACAGCATCAACACTCCGCTGGATGCCAGATATGCAGCGGAGACGGTGTCCGCTATTTTAGCTCACTGTTTAATCTCCCCAGATAAGCGTTAACTGAATTTGGATTTCTCAAGGGAGGTTACCAATACCTAAGTCATCTGACTTGAAGTTCAATGATAGTTGTTTCTGCTCCATTTCCTGTTGAAAACAGACGCCCCCTGCTACCGGGGGCAACGGTGCTCTGGGCGATTTTTTTTCCGCTGTTTTAACTTCGAAATGTGCTGATGTTGTTGCTCCATGTCCAAGCGGTTAAGTGATTATTGCACAATACCAGCAAGCTTTCGGCCTGTCGTCTTTTTCTGCAGAGCGGAAAACAACACTTGAGAACATACAGTGTTTTTTGTCATTTTGTGTACGATCCATTGGAGATATACAGACATATAGGGTACGAAATGAAAGGTCTGCTCAGGCTCAGGCTGCTCAGATTGATTGATGCCCCCCATGAGGGATGTTCCGTTCTCAATCTACAGGCCTGTAAAGCCTGGGAGTGCTTTTGGTTTTATCAATATTTCAGTGTTTTTTCATTTGGAACTTGGTTGTATGGACAGAAAAAGTGTTTTAAAGATATCTATCAATAAAAGTCAACATTGTAACAATAAATATTGCCAAAATATGGAAAGTCGTATATTTGAAAATATTGTATGATAACTGTTGTATTTTAGTTTGTTTTCATCAGATTTACAGTTACAGCTGCATTCAGATTCAGATTCATCTTTATTTGTCACACATGTACACTGGGGCGCTGCTAAGGATTTTGGGCCCCATGAAAAGAATCTTGACAGGGCCCCCAACACAGCTGAGACTTTTTTCCTATTAATTTACATAAAATCATGCGCTTTTATGGTATTTTGACTATCATTCTCACATATTTAGGTCAATCAGACAATTGAACTCCATCCCATGTCCACACCTGTAATTTGTCCTCTTTAATACTGCACTACTTCAGTACTGTATAATATATATACTGTGCATAGCTGTACATGTGTCATATATAGTGTATTCACATATATTTATATTTGTATGTATGTATTGTACATATTTGTACTGTACAATGGCAATGACAATAAAGTTAATCTAATCTAACCTAATATTTTTAACATGACATGACTTTTCCTAAAACTACATGAATTTTCATTAAAACTAGCTTGCAACCGTGCACCCGCTGCACCCTGCTCTATCGAAACGTGCTAACTTGTCGAAAAATGCTACCGTAGAGACCTGGGGCCTCATGTACAAAGCGTGCGTACGCACAGAAAAGTGCCGTGAGGCTACGATCATTGTCACATGGCGATCCTGAGGCATTTTCACTTCCTCTTCTGTCAAGTTGATATTCTGCCGGGCTTATAAGTGAAGTCAAGCTGCTTGTGTTGCCTGGATACAATTTGGGCGGACTGAACCATTTTATGATAATCGAGAGGGGAGAGGGGCCCACGGACGTTTGTGTTTCCTAAACAAATACATTTTTTTTGACACCAGGAAACAGCAAATAGAATAATTTTAAGTTACTAATTTTTACCATCAAATATATTTATTTAGCACCACAATTTTATTGGGGGCTTCTCTGGGCCCCCTCTTAGTCATGGGCCCCGAGAATCGTCATCGTTTACCCCCCCTTTACGGCGCCCCAGCATGTACAAGTACACAGTGAAATGTGTTTCTTGGAGAAAAGCCTCCGGGCTGCAGCTGTTTAAAGCGCTGCCCCTCACCTTCCGAAAAAGAAATTAAAGCAGAGGGTCAGAGGGTGTAACAACATTATGTACAAAACAACACACAGCACATGTGGTCACATGATGGGATTTTTTGAGGTGGCTTGTAAGGGATACGAATAGAAAAAAGAGCGTCTCGAGCCAGTCAGTGGTGGGGAGGGTTAGGGTAGGGATAGGGAATGTATGGTGCAAGTAAGATAATGAGTCTGTGTCTGTAAAGTGTGAGGCGTCAGACTGTCTGTGTTGTTAAAAGTTCAGTTCAATTCGGCCTTGTCCTTGAGGGGAGATAAGCCAGTGCACAGGAGAAGATAGTGAGGCCAGCTGCAAGTTGTTGTCCTGTCCGGGTGAAGGGGCAATCATACAATAATTTTAATCCAATTTAGGTTGATTCAGTAACATTTGTCCGGATCAATGTTCAGCCAATCTCTCATCATCAGTGTCATACGTGCATCCAGTTCATTCAGTGATTTCGACAGTCCTTCTACTTTCATCGTCAGTCCGGCGGTTCCTCTCAGCAGCTCACCAGACTGCGCCCCGATGGTGTCGATCCTCCTCTGCGCTTCCACAGACCGGTCTGAGGTGTTACGAGACAGTTCATGAGTCAGTTCACCGTTCTGATCAGCCCTCTGATGTAAAACCTTCAGCTTCTCGTTCACTTCATTTAGGCACTCTTTAAGTTCCGCAGACAGCTTTGGGTAAAATTTGGTGGCGGCTGTCTTACCAATTTTACGATACATTTGGGAGATTCCAAGGCCAGTAATCAGGAAGCCCACTAACAAAATTCCAATTATCCATAAGTCTTCGATATCCTACACAGATAAAACATCCAAGCAGACCGCTTGCCAATTCTCCCACGAATCACGAGCATAGCCAGCAGCGAATGTTCCACTGGGGCAGGTCGGCTGGTTATACATGAAATGTGGAAAAGTAATTATGCAGTGTATTTCTGTGTGTGCAGGAGTATTTTGCTTTCTACCTTAAATTTTAAGATAAATAAGGAGCCATACACCTGGTAGCAATATACTGTATAACAGAGCCTGAAGTTTCTGAAGAGCGCCTTGTTTGCTGCTCTGAAGTCTAGTTCAAACACAGAATTATGTGTGTAAATCCAAACCATCCTGTGGGTAAGAGCTGAAAGAAAGAATGACCTGCTCAGAGTAATTATGAATCCCACTACGTGGTATTTATTGACGTTGCAAACTCTGAGGTCTCAGAGCTGATTGAATGCACTTTTGCATTCTATACAATGTAAGCCACACAGGACCTTCTAAGAGGTCGCAATAAATCACACCTCCTACAGGGCTTCAAAACTATTCAGTGTGCAGATAATTCTTTGTTTTTCATAACAGAGTAACTTCAGAGTCAATGTCACTTTTGTCTCTTAAAGAAATGTTAAAATTAAACAGTAACATCAACCTTTCATATTTTACTTTCTACTAACATATGTAAAATGTTAACCTATAAATACCATCTTATTTTCATTTACAGCTGTTAACATATTGTTGAGTTTAGATCACACTATTTACAATTAACATAGGTGTCACGATCCTGTCATGTGTGCTGTGGTTTTGGGTTTTTTGTTCTGAGGGTTTTTGTTTTGTAGCTTCATGTTAGTCTTGTCATCTGTTCTGTTTACTTCTGAGTTTTATTCCTGTATCGGTTAGTCTGTGTTTTGGTATTTTCCTGATTTCAGTTCTGTCACAGTTTCATGTATTAGTTTCTTAGTGTCTGTCTTGTCTAGTATGTTAGTTCTTAGTCCTGTACCTTAGTTCATGTCTTTAGTTTTGTCTCTGGTCTGTTTACTTCTGTGCTTTGCCCCATGTCTTGGTCCCCAGTCCTGTCTTCCTGTTGGTCCCGTCTCTATTCGTACTCCGTCCTGTTTGTCAGTTGTCATGTTTCTGGTCTTGTGTTCTGTTAGTTCAGTGTCTCAGTTCTTGTCTTTGAGTTTACTTCTGGTCTGTGTTATTTTGCCCCTATCCTTGTGGTATAGTTGGTCAGTGCTTGTCTGGTATTTTGTTACATGTGTTCTGTCTGTTATTCTGCCCCATGTCTGCCTGTCCAGTGTTCCGTCTGTCCCCTTAGTTATCTCACTGCCTGCCTCTCTCTGTTTCCCCTTGCTCTCTGTCTGCCTGCCTCCCTCGTTAATCCTTATCCCTTTCACCTGTGTTACTCCCGCCCTGCTCGTTAGTCCCGTGTGTGTATATATACCTGGTGTTTCTGTTTAGTCCTTGTCCGGTCATTGTATTGTCATGTTACAAGTCTGTCCTGCCCTGCCACTGCCTGTTTCCTGTGTGTTTTGGATTTTGGATTACTTTGTTTGGACTCTGTTTGTCAGCCACTCAGTTGTAAGTGTGCTCACCTTTTGTTTGCTCAATAAACCCCTTTTGAACTGTACCTGCTCTGCATGTCCTGCATTTGGGTCCACAACCTGCTACCCTGCACTCCACCCTGCACCCACCGTGACAATAGGAGGGTTTGGGCATCCTCCTCCAAAGACTTTAAGCATTAAACATTAATTTCCTGCATTCTGGAGACATTTTCTGAGCCAATTTATGGTGGAAATGTCTTAATTTTTATAAAGAGAAGTACAAAATTCAGGTGGCAGGTGACAATTCACTCATATATATATATATATATATATATGCAGTAATCAGTAGCTTATTATATTTTGCTTAAGTTACTTTTTTTGGACAACGCAGAGGTTTCTTCAATATTTACATTGCATTGCAGGTTTTCTTAGTGTGCAAATAAAACTTTCTTATAGCATTTTAATTTGTTTATCAACATTTCTTGGTGCAAGCCATTTTTCAGAACATATTTAACAAATGCTTTTAAAAGTGGTGGCTACATGTCCCCAGTGACCCCACTGTAAATGACCCTCCCTCCCTACAGGTTGAGCTCCATGCTTACCGCTGCACCTCCACTCTCCTCCTGCTCTCTCTCTGTCCCTCAGCACTGTCACTTTGTCCCTCTGTTTCGTCCCTCCTCCTCAGCCTGGCAGGGTCCACCACAGCTTCTTTACTCCTTAAAGTGCCTGTGCCTGCTCTGCTCAGGTTACTGCAGCTGATGTTGAAGATCCAGCATCAAACATATCGGTTGTCTTCAGCACATTTGGCGGCAGCCATCTGAATAATTTTTTTTTCCGCCCGCAACACAAGAGAGCAGAGGGGGTGGGGCTAGTAAGAGATGTGATTGGGCCAGCCCAATGTCGGTATAGAAAATTACCCAAAGGGCCTCTGTCCGTGCTTTATGGTTCGATCGATGACCTGTTTTTTAAAAACAGTTAAACAGTTATCAATAAATTTGTTACACCAGCCCTGAAGGTGCGTCGGCCCACTGGGCATTTGCCTGGTATCCCAGATTACCAGTCCAGCCCTGCCTGTTTGTAAAGTTTCCCTTTGATATATCGTCAGCTAACAGAGCTGAGCCAGAGACGTTTGGTTGAGCCTTTACTTGACATTTTGGTGGGCAGGGGCTCAAGTGGAAAAAAGGGCGTTTTTTTTTTAAACAAGACAAATATATTAACTCAACAACATTTTTACTTTTCTACAAAATAATCAGTTCACACAGAGACCACTGTCTTCTTCAGTATTCACCAGGTTTATCACAGGAGCAGCGACAGCAAAGCAAACTCTGCCACAATGTGCATGTTTTATATGCTACTAGTTTCAAGTACATGTTTAAAATAAATGACATAGTTTCTTTAATAATTGGTTTATTTTTCACAAGACAATAAATCATTTCAATTCCTTTGGTGTTCCTGGAACACATAACACTTCACTTAAATCTTCACACTAAACTGTGGCATTGGGCTGCAGGCAGAATTAAAATAAATGTTATTTAAATACTTTTTACTTTTTGTTTCACAAGAAAGAAGCCAAATGAGAAAAGAAAACCTTCAGCTTCACACAGCCAAGCAACAGAATGCTGAATTGCCTGAATACATTAATGTATTGATCAAATACTTTATTATTGTTGTTATATTACTTTACCATACACACACACACACACAATTACTGATGGTGACATGAACTTAGTGTCACATTTGAGGGAGGGCTGTCTGTATATGTAAAGATCTATCAGCATACAACAAACTAATAGAATGGAGAGTTATTAGATGAGGAGCCGACCATCAAAACTATGAGGTTACTGTTTACGGCACTTTTTTTATAGTGGTCAATTTTGAGACTTTGGTCTATTTTGTTTCCATGTCTTCTTTTACTCTAATGACAATAAAACTTCAAGAATATACCTTTAGATGGTTTTAATCCTACTAACCTCTTTCTGTTTGCATCTGTAGATTTAGCCTATATGAACCAATGTGGCACGTTTATGTGCCACATAAGTAAAATACAGGAATTTCCCTCACGAAGTAGAACACAGATTTCCTAGAGGTTCTCTCTTCAATGAACTGCACAGCCTGCCATTATTCATCCGGTATCTGCATGTAGAAATGTCCAAACGGCTCCAGCAGGCTGAGCCTCAGAGCTCCGTGTAGCTGAGTGAGGCTAACTGACTGCAGGCTGTCGGCTAGGAAAGACAGCAGCCAGAGACGCCTGTCACTCAAAGTGGCCACCACCTCTAAAAATGCAGAACTTTAAGGCTTAATATAATTTAAACAGGTGAGTTATAAAAAATCATCCCCTCATATTTGTCACTAAGGGCAAAATAATCAATACACACTAAAACCATTTTTTGTACCGGGCTGTAAAATGTTTTATTCTGCTGTAAAGTTGGGCATTTTAACGTGGGGGTCAATGGAGATTGACTCCCTTTTGGAGCCAGCCTCAAGTGGCCACTTGATGAATTGCAGGTTTTCGGTCTTCCGGGAAAGCTTCAGCCCGAAGACCGGATGTTTGCCGCTTGGTCACAACTCAACAGACTAGTGGTCATTTAGTCAAAGCTGAATACACCCTAATAAACACAGGCCAACAATGTGTAACAGTGAAAACACAAAAAACAGAACAGAAAAAGCTCACTCCTAGTGCGTTCCACAGAGCTCCTGTTCTTGCTGAGAAATTGCTAATGAACTTGAGTATCTGTAAAGGGTGGCATGAAAACAGATTTTGGCTAAAATATGTGTCATCGTTTACAGTAATACTATCCAAACAATGAAACCACACAAAGTAATGGATTGATTTTTTTTCTGTTTTTATTCAGCCTTTTGTAAACTCTATAGTATTGAAGGATGCAATTCTATAGATTGGTTAAGCATAATACATAGTATTAAATATATTAAATAGCCTATATCTCTCTCTTATCTCTTATTGAATTAATACTTATGTGTCTGACTGTATCTCAACCGTAAAAACAAATCATGTGGTGTGTGTGTGTGTGTGTGTGTGTGTGTGTGTGCTTCATTTACATTGAAACAATATTTCTTAACAAATAGGCATCAAATGAAATCCAGACTAATCAATCAGAAAGTTAGTACGTTTTATTAAATCATTACACTGCCTTTGCATGCCGTCACACGTCTGACAGGCCACCGTGCACGACATAGAACACTGGCCAACAAATTGTGTAGTTTGGCTTGATACTCATCAAGTAGCCTATTTGATTTCGCTCACTCTCGCTGTCGTCGGTACTTGCATCTGCTTTTGTTTCAGAGGACGCGGAGGGTTTCTCTGCTGCCACCACCGTTATTTCAACTCAACTCCTTATCAAAGATCTGCCCTTACCTGACTGTGATTGGCCCTGAACCTGACAGTAATAATGAAACCCACAATGGCAGCAATATTGCCCAGTCAGAGGTATAAAAGGTTGTTTTCATACCTAACAATGAGATTTAGCTGTCAGCCATTTTGTACAGTGTGGCATGTTGGAAAAATTTAATTTCAGCTAAAATTGTGGCACAGTTAAGGTAAATCCATGAGTGTGTATGTGGTCACATATATTACAGAGAACAGAAGGAGGGCCTAGTCAGATCAGTAGAAAAGCAGAGAGGAGATCTCGCGACACCACCAGATCAGTTTCCATTTCTGATAGATTAAAATAAATAGGGAAAACGTTTGCATTATTGTAGTTTTATCCAAAACCTAGTTTCATCTAAATTTCATATTTTGCAGTACTTTTAAGAACTGAATTACTCTGATAATCTGAATTTCAATTTTTAAGGTATCTTCTCTCACCCAGTGGCATTATATAATATCCACTTTCCTGATAGATTGAATTGTAATGACTGTCAAATATGATGCATTGTAAATTATATTGTAACTATATTCTTATCCTTCTTTAGAAATAAATTATTGTATTTAACTTTTAATCAAACCTAATCTGGCTCAGAAAAATGCCGCCAAATGGCTCAGACACCATTTTTTCCTTCTGTGCTGAGATTAATATGATGTGAAAGTTGTGGTGACACTAAAGTGCAGAAATATTATACTGATCCACACTGAGGATCTTAATGCTGAAGTCTATTTTCTTCTTCTGTGGTTTAGTCTTTTGACTGTGGCAGAGCAATGTTGAGCTCCACATTTAAAAGCTTAAAGAGAAACTTTTCTGATTTTAATCCAGCTTTGTATCATTCAATTTTATGGGGGGGAAGGGTTGACCCTCTAATTAAGGTTGACTAAGGTCCTGACATATTTGGCATCTTTGAAACCTTTGGGATCCTGAGTGGGATCTTAAATCAGTTTCTGTGGGTTTTTCTTTGTGTTTGGCTGCACAACATGAGTTTGTATAGATGGAGCCACTGGTGGAGCTGCAGAGTTTAAGAGGTGACTACGTCTTTAGTGAAGTAGCAGCACGTTGTCATTAAAATTATTAAATGAGAGCTCTTTTTACCTTTTTGTATTTTACAGTTTGAACCTGCATCCTTTTGGGTTCAGGTGTTTAGAGTTTCCATTTTCTGAACCTTCTTCAGCCCTGAACAGATTATTGAACACTGAATGATTTCAAGCAGGAACATTGTCTTCTAAAGTTACATCATTTAT
>JALXJV020000020.1:430948-448274 GCA_024633595.2 Lepomis macrochirus | reverse complement strand
GGATACAATTTGGGCGGACTGAACCATTTTATGATAATCGAGAGGGGAGAGGGGCCCACGGACGTTTGTGTTTCCTAAACAAATACATTTTTTTGACACCAGGAAACAGCAAATAGAATAATTTTAAGTTACTAATTTTTACCATCAAATATATTTATTTAGCACCACAATTTTATTGGGGGCTTCTCTGGGCCCCCTCTTAGTCATGGGCCCCGAGAATCGTCATCGTTTACCCCCCCTTTACGGCGCCCCAGCATGTACAAGTACACAGTGAAATGTGTTTCTTGGAGAAAAGCCTCCGGGCTGCAGCTGTTTAAAGCGCTGCCCCTCACCTTCCGAAAAAGAAATTAAAGCAGAGGGTCAGAGGGTGTAACAACATTATGTACAAAACAACACACAGCACATGTGGTCACATGATGGGATTTTTTGAGGTGGCTTGTAAGGGATACGAATAGAAAAAAAGAGCGTCTCCGAGCCAGTCAGTGGTGGGGAGGGTTAGGGGTAGGGATAGGGAATGTATGGTGCAAGTAAGATAATGAGTCTGTGTCTGTAAAGTGTGAGGCGTCAGACTGTCTGTGTTGTTAAAAAGTTCAGTTCAATTCGGCCTTGTCCTTGAGGGGAGATAAGCCAGTGCACAGGAGAAGATAGTGAGGCCAGCTGCAAGTTGTTGTCCTGTCCGGGTGAAGGGGCAATCATACAATAATTTTAATCCAATTTAGGTTGATTCAGTAACATTTGTCCGGATCAATGTTCGCCAATCTCTCTCATCATCAGTGTCATACGTGCATCCAGTTCATTCAGTGATTTCGACAGTCCTTCTACTTTCATCGTCAGTCCGGCGGTTCCTCTCAGCAGCTCACCAGACTGCGCCCCGATGGTGTCGATCCTCCTCTGCGCTTCCACAGACCGGTCTGAGGTGTTACGAGACAGTTCATGAGTCAGTTCACCGTTCTGATCAGCCCTCTGATGTAAAACCTTCAGCTTCTCGTTCACTTCATTTAGGCACTCTTTAAGTTCCGCAGACAGCTTTGGGTAAAATTTGGTGGCGGCTGTCTTACCAATTTTACGATACATTTGGGAGATTCCAAGGCCAGTAATCAGGAAGCCCACTAACAAAATTCCAATTATCCATAAGTCTTCGATATCCTACACAGATAAAACATCCAAGCAGACCGCTTGCCAATTCTCCCACGTAATCACGAGCATAGCCAGCAGCGAATGTTCCACTGGGGCAGGTCGGCTGGTTATACATGAAATGTGGAAAAGTAATTATGCAGTGTATTTCTGTGTGTGCAGGAGTATTTTTGCTTTCTACCTTAAATTTTAAGATAAATAAGGAGCCATACACCTGGTAGCAATATACTGTATAACAGAGCCTGAAGTTTCTGAAGAGCGCCTTGTTTGCTGCTCTGAAGTCTAGTTCAAACACAGAATTATGTGTGTAAATCCAAACCATCCTGTGGGTAAGAGCTGAAAGAAAGAATGACCTGCTCAGAGTAATTATGAATCCCACTACGTGGTATTTATTGACGTTGCAAACTCTGAGGTCTCAGAGCTGATTGAATGCACTTTTGCATTCTATACAATGTAAGCCACACAGGACCTTCTAAGAGGCCGCAATAAATCACACCTCCTACAGGGCTTCAAAACTATTCAGTGTGCAGATAATTCTTTGTTTTTCATAACAGAGTAACTTCAGAGTCAATGTCACTTTTGTCTCTTAAAGAAATGTTAAAATTAAACAGTAACATCAACCTTTCATATTTTACTTTCTACTAACATATGTAAAATGTTAACCTATAAATACCATCTTATTTTCATTTACAGCTGTTAACATATTGTTGAGTTTAGATCACACTATTTACAATTAACATAGGTGTCACGATCCTGTCATGTGTGCTGTGGTTTTGGGTTTTGTTCTGAGGGTTTTGTTTTGTAGCTTCATGTTAGTCTTGTCATCTGTTCTGTTTACTTCTGAGTTTTATTCCTGTATCGGTTAGTCTGTGTTTTGGTATTTTCCTGATTTCAGTTCTGTCACAGTTTCATGTATTAGTTTCTTAGTGTCTGTCTTGTCTAGTATGTTAGTTCTTAGTCCTGTACCTTAGTTCATGTCTTTAGTTTTGTCTCTGGTCTGTTTACTTCTGTGCTTTGCCCCATGTCTTGGTCCCCAGTCCTGTCTTCCTGTTGGTCCCGTCTCTATTCGTACTCCGTCCTGTTTGTCAGTTGTCATGTTTCTGGTCTTGTGTTCTGTTAGTTCAGTGTCTCAGTTCTTGTCTTTGAGTTTACTTCTGGTCTGTGTTATTTTGCCCCTATCCTTGTGTTATAGTTGGTCAGTGCTTGTCTGGTATTTTGTTACATGTGTTCTGTCTGTTATTCTGCCCCATGTCTGCCTGTCCAGTGTTCCGTCTGTCCCCTTAGTTATCTCACTGCCTGCCTCTCTCTGTTTCCCCTTGCTCTCTGTCTGCCTGCCTCCCTCGTTAATCCTTATCCCTTTCACCTGTGTTACTCCCGCCCTGCTCGTTAGTCCCGTGTGTGTATATATACCTGGTGTTTCTGTTTAGTCCTTGTCCGGTCATTGTATTGTCGTGTTACAAGTCTGTCCTGCCCTGCCACTGCCTGTTTCCTGTGTGTTTTGGATTTTGGATTACTTTGTTTGGACTCTGTTTATCAGCCACTCAGTTGTAAGTGTGCTCACCTTTTGTTTGCTCAATAAACCCCTTTTGAACTGTACCTGCTCTGCATGTCCTGCATTTGGGTCCACAACCTGCTACCCTGCACTCCACCCTGCACCCACCAGTGACAATAGGAGGGTTTGGGCATCCTCCTCCAAAGACTTTAAGCATTAAACATTAATTTCCTGCATTCTGGAGACATTTTCTGAGCCAATTTATGGTGGAAATGTCTTAATTTTTATAAAGAGAAGTACAAAATTCAGGTGGCAGGTGACAATTCACTCATATATATATATATATATATATATGCAGTAATCAGTAGCTTATTATATTTTGCTTAAGTTACTTTTTTTGGACAACGCAGAGGTTTCTTCAATATTTACATTGCATTGCAGGTTTTCTTAGTGTGCAAATAAAACTTTCTTATAGCATTTTAATTTGTTTATCAACATTTCTTGGTGCAAGCCATTTTTCAGAACATATTTAACAAATGCTTTTAAAAGTGGTGGCTACATGTCCCCAGTGACCCCACTGTAAATGACCCTCCCTCCCTACAGGTTGAGCTCCATGCTTACCGCTGCACCTCCACTCTCCTCCTGCTCTCTCTCTGTCCCTCAGCACTGTCACTTTGTCCCTCTGTTTCGTCCCTCCTCCTCAGCCTGGCAGGGTCCACCACAGCTTCTTTACTCCTTAAAGTGCCTGTGCCTGCTCTGCTCAGGTTACTGCAGCTGATGTTGAAGATCCAGCATCAAACATATCGGTTGTCTTCGCACATTTGGCGGCAGCCATCTGAATAATTTTTTTTTCCACCCGCAACACAAGAGAGCAGAGGGGGTGGGGCTAGTAAGAGATGTGATTGGGCCAGCCCAATGTCGGTATAGAAAATTACCCAAAGGGCCTCTGTCCGTGCTTTATGGTTCGATCGATGACCTGTTTTTTTAAAAACAGTTAAACAGTTATCAATAAATTTGTTACACCAGCCCTGAAGGTGCGTCGGCCCACCGGGCATTTGCCTGGTATCCCAGATTACCAGTCCAGCCCTGCCTGTTTGTAAAGTTTCCCTTTGATATATCGTCAGCTAACAGAGCTGAGCCAGAGACGTTTGGTTGAGCCTTTACTTGACATTTTGGTGGGCAGGGGCTCAGAGTGGAAAAAAGGGCGTTTTTTTTTTAAACAAGACAAATATATTAACTCAACAACATTTTTACTTTTCTACAAAATAATCAGTTCACACAGAGACCACTGTCTTCTTCAGTATTCACCAGGTTTATCACAGGAGCAGCGACAGCAAAGCAAACTCTGCCACAATGTGCATGTTTTATATGCTACTAGTTTCAAGTACATGTTTAAAATAAATGACATAGTTTCTTTAATAATTGGTTTATTTTTCACAAGACAATAAATCATTTCAATTCCTTTGGTGTTCCTGGAACACATAACACTTCACTTAAATCTTCACACTAAACTGTGGCATTGGGCTGCAGGCAGAATTAAAATAAATGTTATTTAAATACTTTTTACTTTTTGTTTCACAAGAAAGAAGCCAAATGAGAAAAGAAAACCTTCAGCTTCACACAGCCAAGCAACAGAATGCTGAATTGCCTGAATACATTAATGTATTGATCAAATACTTTATTATTGTTGTTATATTACTTTACCATACACACACACACACACAATTACTGATGGTGACATGAACTTAGTGTCACATTTGAGGGAGGGCTGTCTGTATATGTAAAGATCTATCAGCATACAACAAACTAATAGAATGGAGAGTTATTAGATGAGGAGCCGACCATCAAAACTATGAGGTTACTGTTTACGGCACTTTTTTATAGTGGTCAATTTTGAGACTTTGGTCTATTTTGTTTCCATGTCTTCTTTTACTCTAATGACAATAAAACTTCAAGAATATACCTTTAGATGGTTTTAATCCTACTAACCTCTTTCTGTTTGCATCTGTAGATTTAGCCTATATGAACCAATGTGGCACGTTTATGTGCCACATAAGTAAAATACAGGAATTTCCCTCACAGTAGAACACAGATTTCCTAGAGGTTCTCTCTTCAATGAACTGCACAGCCTGCCATTATTCATCCGGTATCTGCATGTAGAAATGTCCAAACGGCTCCAGCAGGCTGAGCCTCAGAGCTCCGTGTAGCTGAGTGAGGCTAACTGACTGCAGGCTGTCGGCTAGGAAAGACAGCAGCCAGAGACGCCTGTCACTCAAAGTGGCCACACCTCTAAAAATGCAGAACTTTAAGGCTTAATATAATTTAAACAGGTGAGTTATAAAAAAATCATCCCCCTCATATTTGTCACTAAGGGCAAAATAATCAATACACACTAAAACCATTTTTTGTACCGGGCTGTAAAATGTTTTATTCTGCTGTAAAGTTGGGCATTTTAACGTGGGGGGTCAATGGAGATTGACTCCCTTTTGGAGCCAGCCTCAAGTGGCCACTTGATGAATTGCAGGTTTTCAGTCTTCCGGGGAAAGCTTCAGCCCGAAGACCGGATGTTTGCCGCTTGGTCACAACTCAACAGACTAGTGGTCATTTAGTCAAAGCTGAATACACCCTAATAAACACAGGCCAACAATGTGTAACAGTGAAAACACAAAAAACAGAACAGAAAAAGCTCACTCCTAGTGCGTTCCACAGAGCTCCTGTTCTTGCTGAGAAATTGCTAATGAACTTGAGTATCTGTAAAGGGTGGCATGAAAACAGATTTTGGCTAAAATATGTGTCATCGTTTACAGTAATACTATCCAAACAATGAAACCACACAAAGTAATGAATTGATTTTTTTTCTGTTTTTATTCAGCTCTTTTGTAAACTCTATAGTATTGAAGGATGCAATTCTATAGATTGGTTAAGCATAATACATAGTATTAAATATATTAAATAGCCTATATCTCTCTCTTATCTCTTATTGAATTAATGCTTATGTGTCTGACTGTATCTCAACCGTAAAAACAAATCATGTGGTGTGTGTGTGTGTGTGTGTGTGTGTGTGTGCTTCATTTACATTGAAACAATATTTCTTAACAAATAGGCATCAAATGAAATTCAGACTAATCAATCAGAAAGTTAGTACGTTTTATTAAATCATTACTCTGCCTTTGCATGCCGTCACACGTCTGACAGGCCACCGTGCACGACATAGAACACTGGCCAACAAATTGTGTAGTTTGGCTTGATACTCATCAAGTAGCCTATTTGATTTCGGCTCACTCGCTGTCGCCGGTACTTGCATCTGCTTTTGTTTCAGAGGACGCGGAGGGTTTCTCTGCTGCCACCACCGTTATTTCAACTCAACTCCTTATCAAAGATCTGCCCTTACCTGACTGTGATTGGCCCTGAACCTGACAGTAATAATGAAACCCACAATGGCAGCGAATATTGCCCAGTCAGAGGTATAAAAGGTTGTTTTCATACCTAACAATGAGATTTAGCTGTCAGCCATTTTGTACAGTGTGGCATGTTGGAAAAATTTAATTTCAGCTAAAATTGTGGCACAGTTAAGGTAAATCCATGAGTGTGTATGTGGTCACATATATTACAGAGAACAGAAGGAGGGCCTAGTCAGATCAGTAGAAAAGCAGAGAGGAGATCTCGCGACACCACCAGATCAGTTTCCATTTCTGATAGATTAAAATAAATAGGGAAAACGTTTGCATTATTGTAGTTTTATCCAAAACCTAGTTTCATCTAAATTTCATATTTTGCAGTACTTTTAAGAACTGAATTACTCTGATAATCTGAATTTCAATTTTAAGGTATCTTCTCTCACCCAGTGGCATTATATAATATCCACTTTCCTGATAGATTGAATTGTAATGACTGTCAAATATGATGCATTGTAAATTATATTGTAACTATATTCTTATCCTTCTTTAGAAATAAATTATTGTATTTAACTTTTAATCAAACCTAATCTGGCTCAGAAAAATGCCGCCAAATGGCTCAGACACCATTTTTTCCTTCTGTGCTGAGATTAATATGATGTGAAAGTTGTGGTGACACTAAAGTGCAGAAATATTATACTTATCCACACTGAGGATCTTAATGCTGAAGTCTATTTTCTTCTTCTGTGGTTTAGTCTTTTGACTGTGGCAGAGCAATGTTGAGCTCCACATTTAAAAGCTTAAAGAGAAACTTTTCTGATTTTAATCCAGCTTTGTATCATTCAATTTTATGGGGGGGAGGGGTTGACCCTCTAATTAAGGGTGACTAAGGTCCTGACATATTTGGCATCTTTGAAACCTTTGGGATCCTGAGTGGGATCTTAAATCAGTTTCTGTGGGTTTTTCTTTGTGTTTGGCTGCACAACATGAGTTTGTATAGATGGAGCCACTGGTGGAGCTGCAGAGTTTAAGAGGTGAAGTCACTACGTCTTTAGTGAAGTAGCAGCACGTTGTCATTAAAATTATTAAATGAGAGCTCTTTTTACCTTTTTGTATTTTACAGTTTGAACCTGCATCCTTTTGGGTTCAGGTGTTTAGAGTTTCCATTTTCTGAACCTTCTTCAGCCCTGAACAGATTATTGAACACTGAATGATTTCAAGCAGGAACATTGTCTTCTAAAGTTACATCATTTATCCGCAGCTAACTTGAATTCAGTATCCTAATGTTTTAATATACTGCAAGGACAAGTATCACCACAAATAAATATATTTCACTCTGACAGAAAATGTAAAAAAAGAAATTTTATGATTATTCTTAAAATGTTTTATCATCATCTCATGAGATAATACTGCTTGAAGGAAAATTGGTGAACACTTTACCAAAGTCACCTTATAAACTGATTTTACTGTGTAGTTGATAAAACGAATTTGCTTAATCACCATTATAATAATGCTGTGTAATGATGCTTTGTAGGAATGTATTTTTACTTTTGCTCTTCCTCTTTACTCTGACAGGAAGTATATAGACAGCACATAACAAAGTGTATTTCTTGGGTGTAATTGTAAATGTTTTGTGTAAGTGTACAATTTCTTTTTTTATTCCTTGTTTTCAAAAGAAAACCACATTATTTTGTCCATTAAACTAACATCAGATTGATCAGAAATACAAAACTGTGATTGGATTCTCCTGAATTTCTTCAGGGAAATTAAAATAAGCAGGTTTATGATGGTGGATCAAACATCGGGATGCACGCACACACTGCAGCACATGCTTGGTTGTGAGAATGTGCAAAAGTGTCCTTATATCAATTTGTTTAACAAGGAAGAAGAAGAAAAATCCGCAGCTAGTCTTTCAGCGATAGTCCCGCACAGTACCAACTGAGCTAAACATGCAGAGTATATGAGGATTTGAAATAATTTGACTTTGTTCTGGCCTGCCATGTATAGGCTCAAAAAACTTTAACCAGACTTATTTGCTGACCCCTGCATTAGAGGCTCAAAATGGCCAGAAACACAGAACTTTTTTCTGAAACTCGTCAGTTTGTTCTTGTTCTTAGAAATTAAGCTATTACATGAGAGAAACTGCCAAGAAAAGAATCATTTCTGGATGAGGTCTTGTGTACATTTATATAAAAGTAGTCGAGCAGAAGCTCAGTAAGATAACACAAAGGGGCGGACCAAGTTTATAGTTAAACTGCAGTGCATTGTGGGAGATGGTGTTGGCAACAGTTGAGGTCCCCACTATGTATATTCTCCATAAAGGGTTTAATTATAATGTATCAACCCATTTTAAAATATTTTACTTCCACTTCAGTTAGTGGGAGCAACTTCCATATTCTAAATGCAATGCTTCTCCTTCTGCTATTAAGAGGTGTAAAATACTTTGCTGACCCAGTCTCTTTTTTACTTTAAGTTCTGCATCAGTTAAGTGAGTTTCCTGCAGCAGGGCTTTATGAACACTCTCTCTTTTGGAATAACTTAAGATTTTGTTTTGTTCAGTGGGGTTGTGAATACCATGCATGTTCCACGAGCGTACTTTAAAGGAAGCTCTGGTACTCATGATGCTGACACATTAGAAGTAACTGACTGTGATAACCTCATACAAAGTACCTGTACCTAACAATCCGACATTTCCACTATATGCATAAAATAAAAAGTAATGCTGCATTAAACAGAGCCGTATTAAACAGTTGGAACAAAGTGAAAATACACTCTGGCTTAACTACAAGAATTACCCACAGGCCACCACAACACCACATGCTCGCCTACATAATCCATGTCAAAGAGTAGAACTAAAAAAACAGAAGCCATGCTCAAATTCAGACTCATTGAGTGGCTTCATAACCGAAATAGCATTCACTAAGCCATCATGAAAATATGTACCAGTCCATGTGCCTCATAGGACAGCGATGTCTTTCCAGCCATGTAAAAATAAAACAAGCAAACATTCAATAACGTTCATCACACCACAAGTAATTCATCTGCAATGTTTAATTCTAACGTCCACAGCCTCTGCCTCCTCATGCCTGTCAAAGACTTCTTGCTGTCCTCGGAGGTCACCTGTAGCAGGCCGTACCGTAAACCAGGAAAATCCTTCATCTTAGCTTTGACATATCTGAAAGCAACCCTCCAGTGGGCAACTTCTGGGGGCCAGTCCTGAAACATGTGCACCCTGCTCTGGTGAAAATACAGCATACCCTGCTCCCATCATAGTCAGAGTATTTCTCGCCTAATAATAGGCCGTGGAGGTGGCTTGGGGTCAGTTGGTTTGTGTCCGAGGCTTCTATAAACCCGATCACAGATAGGCAGTTGGTTTGGCTGGATGGGCATCCCCAGAGTCTCGCTGAAGAAGACCTCCATACATGCCATCATCTGTGATCCTTCTGTTCGCTCCAGGATGCCTATCACATGTAGGTTTTCGTGTTGGCTGTGAGATTCCAGGTCATTTAGCCTTTCACATATGTTAGCATTACTCATAGCCAGTTTGGCACAAAGGCTCTCCAGAATTGTGATTAACATCTGCCAGGCCGAGAGGACCGTTGATTCTAGAGTTTTAATAGAGGTGTGAGTCTCTTCCCTGAACTTTTCAATTAGGCTAATCAAATTAGCCAGTCTATCTTCAGGAGAGTCAGTGCTTTTATTGCCTGCTGTCTTCTGGACTTTTGCATTCATGGGGGCCTTTCTCCTCACTTATTTCAGAATGTTACGAGGAAAGTACGATACGACATTCAAATAAATTTTCAGTGGTGAAATATTAAGTTTGCATGAGATTCTTGTCAAGAGTTCAAGGAGCTGGTCTGGGACTCATATACTCACTACCCATGCTCAACAGCACCCCCCAGCATAACTGTCTTTGATTTAGTCCAGGATATCTACTTGGAGCAGCTTTAAGTCCAATCTGGGCAGCATGGCTCTATTCCAGCTCTCTTTCCTCTCCTCTGGCGTGATACAGCCCCCACCGTGGTGCCTGGTCCCTTTGATTCATTACATAAACATGCATGTTGAGCAATAGTTCTCAGAGGAGAGCAGAGGAAATGCCCGGTTCAAAGTCAAATTCAGTAATTGCCATTGCGCTGGGAGCAGACACAGCTATGGCTCAGAAGGAACGCAAAAAGAAAAGTGCAAACCAGTTCACAGCTGATTTCAAACCATCTGACATTTATCTCAACTCCTCAGCAAAATACACAAAATGACAATGAAATAAATTCTTTCCAGCCAGGATGATCCGTCTCTCATTAGCTTCCGAACATGGTTGTGTTTATATCCTGCACATTTAGTTGTTCTGCTTGAAGATGTATTGGCTGTGAATACTTGTGTTCAATATTCTGTATTTAAAACAAAAGTAAACAAACAGATAAGAACATTTACTTTAATACTTTGTTTAGAATTTCCTCTCCAAAATAGAAAGTGAGGGGACTGACAGCTGCAACAGGACGTGTGGAATGGACTTGATAAAAACAAATATCAGCAGTCTGCAGTGTTTTCACGTCACCTTTTGGTATCACCTCAGCTCGCTCGGAACCTCGATGGATGTGAAACCAAAAAACCTGCCAGGTACCAGATTTTCCCAGTAAGAGTCGAGGTGAATTAAGCCGGTACCCTCTGGTAGAAACGGGGCTTTAGTGTCAGCTGGGGAACAAAAGAAGTTTTCAGGTCTCTGTTTGCTGCAGCTGCTGGTTTAAGGAGAGGACGAGGACCAGAGGGGAGGAGGACAGAGGGGAGGAGGACAGAGAGGAGGAGGTGTAGTAAAACTGATGGCTCTTTACTGCCCCCAGTGGTCACAGTGAGTAACTACAACAAGTGTCCAAATTTAAAGCATCTCCTCAAACTGTTTCCTCCTGGCTGTTTTCTTTTGTCTTGAATGAGGATGAAAGATGTTCACCTCAGTGTTTATTTCCATGAAGCAGAGCAGTAAAACCCTGAGCTGTTTCCTCCAGTCAGAGCTCTGAGTGTTGGTCATGTGACTGAGAGGAGTGATGAGAAATAACACTGCCTGCTGCACCTTCAGATGTGAACTTGTACTAACACAGTAAACTCAACACATTTAGGACCTAAAACATGTTTGAATTCTTCTGAAATTCTAACTACTACTTCCTGCTTTCTTACAGTGCAGACGCTTTGCTGCTTGCTCTTGCCTCTTCTTGCATTCTTTTGCTTTATTTTCGCTTTTTTACCCTGCTAGAAGTCAGCAGCTCCTGGATACATTTAAATCACTGGGACTGTCAGATAAAGTAGGCTCCTGCCATACTTTAGAAACTTTTATGATCTTAGTGCTATCAATAGCACTAGAACTAGCCTGTACCGCATTGACTGGAGCTATAGCTAATGCTAATTAGCAACAAGATGCCCCCCTTCTCCACGGACGACTTCTACAAACTTCTACAGAAAATTACAGTGCTGGAAACCAAGATCCAAAGGTTAGAAGTGAATGTGGAAGTGAATGGATTATGTGGGAATGACACCACTTTCCCGTGGAGCCAAAACAGTGGACAAGAGCATGCTAACACACGGCTAATTAGCACCAACAAGACTACCAAGAAGCAGGAGGCCTGTGTACTGGGTAATAAATCTAAAAGTGGGAGTCCTCCCTGGAACTCTCTGGGTGCAAAGCCTAAGAGTAAATCATTTCCTTGGGAAATGGGAGGACGAGTAACAGGCAGAGCCCAGCGCCCTGAGATTTGTGATGCGACTGGCTGGCCTGCATTATCATCCAGGCAGAGCGCCTCTTCAACCCCTGTTCTTGGTAGGACACAGCCGTGGATAGCCGCGAAAGGGAGAGTTAGCAACAAACCTCCCCAACAACCGAGTGTGCAACAGCAGAACAGATTTTCACCACTATTGCAGGACCCTGGATCTCCGTCTGATGACCTGGATAACATCCCGTCCTCACACAGAAGGGTAAGGACTGAGAGTAAATCAGAAAGTAAAAGGCTGCAGCGAAAGCTAACGACTGGGCCTCAAACTCTGATTGTGGGTGACTCTGCTGTAAACGATGTAAGAAGCATGTGCAGTAAGAACACCAAAATACTCTGCTTTCCAAAGGATACGGTGTCTGACTTGGCAGAAAGAATCCTGCATATTGTGGCTGAACATCCTACTGTGAAAAACATCATACTGCACATCGGGACCAATGATGTTGTGAAGCAACAGTCTGAAATGTTGAAAGAGGACTTTAATAATCTGTTGAACACAGTCAGCTCATTGAATGCTGAGGTGTTTATCAGTGGCCCTAAACCCCCAGTCTCAGCGGCATGTGCTGTCCATTCAGTGCATTTCATCGAAAACTTTTACATTCTGTGGAACCGCAGGCATCTTTTTAAGGCAGATGGACTTCGCCTTAACAAGTCAGGAGTAAAACTGTTTAGCTCCAACCTGTTTTACTTTCTGCATCACTCATCTGTTCCCTCTGCCAAGGACAAGAGACAAGAGGAATCAAAACAAGAAGAAGAGAAAACACGACACGCCAGAAACCTTGAAGGAGAGCCACCCCAGCCCCCGCTGGAAGAGAGCTCTGATCACGGGAGACATCTGAGCCAAGAGGAAGAGCCTCCACCTCTCTCACTGAAAACCAACAGTGAGGATTCAACATCTCTACCCCCCCAATCCCCATCACCAGACACACTTTCTCCCCTCTCCCCTCTGCTGGACTTCACTGATCACATGGAAGACCTGGTTAGAGCTGGGACAAAATTCACTCCAGCACTTTCCCTCGCTCCACTCCCATTTTCTCTACCCTAAACCCCCTCACCGTCCACCTCCACCACTGGCTCCAAGTCCTCCAAGCACAACCCGCCTTCCAGCTCGCTATGGCTGAAAAAAGCTGTAATGGGAATTCCAAACATATTGCACGTAACCCTGGACTCAGGGAGACTCATCTGTGCTGTGTTTAACCGTAACATTCAAAATATCTCTGTTCTCTGTGTTATCCAGACTTCAGGGACAATGTGTCTCTGTGGGATGATATGATTGAACCTAAAACTGGATAAATAACAGGCTCACTGAGCTCTCCTCCACGGTGGCCGGAAGACTCAGCACAATTACAAAAGCCACAGCCACGAATACAAAAGCGTAACCACGATTACAAAGCCGCAACACGAATACAAAAGACGCGTAACCACGATTACAAAGCAGCCTAACCACGAATACAAAAGCACGAACCGCAGATACAAAAAAGCGCTAACCACGAATACAAAGCCGCATAACACGAATACAAAGCCGCTAACACGAATACAAAAGCGTAGCACAAATACAAAAGCCGCTAACACAGCGAATACAAAAGCCCAACACAAATACAAAAGCCGCAACACAAATACAAAGCCGCAACGGAAGTGAACCACAGCGGAAGTGAACCACAACGGAAGTTGACCACAACGGAAGTTGACCACAACGGGAGTTGACAGGGAAAGAGACTCTTCATAGAACTTGATTACTTTCCCCCACACTCGTCTATACAATAGTACAGTGGCAGTCTAGCCGCCCCGCAATCTGGGGATCCGGGTTCAAAACTCGGAAAGAGCATACTTTTTCAGGTGACTTTTTTCCGCATGATAAAGTCTGCCAAATTACTAAATGTAGGCCTACATGGAAGAAGATCTTCTTACCAGTTTGATAAATAAGTAATACTTTGCTCAGGTCAAATAATATACAGTGTGATATTTGTGTGAATTAAACAGCTGTCTGTGCAGATTAGCTTCAAAAATAGAGATCATTGCTCATTAGGAGTTCTCATTTCTGCACGTCTGGAGAGAAATGCCCAATAACATACTTGCTCCATGATGTCTGCAATATTGCAACAAAGTTGGCCTGAATGGCCTGAAAAATGCCAGCAAAGACTACCCCTGTTCAAGACGATGCCGCAATTCTGCCCTTTATGGAAGGTGTTAGGCTTCTTCTGTTTTACACAGGCTATTATTGACATATATATATATATATATATATATATATATATATAGATAGATATAGATGTAGATAGATAGATAGATAGATAGATAATAACTCTGTGAAATAACATTACTCTTTTACTCATTGATTGCTTTTTTCTGGCTCCAGACATCATGGAGCAAGTATGTTATTGGGCATTTCTCTCTCTCAGACGTTGCAGAAATGAGAACTCCTAATGAGCAATGATCTCTATTTTGAAGCTAATCTGCACAGACAGCTGCTTAATTCACACAAATATCACACTGTATATTGACTTTGACCTGAGCAAAGTATTGCTTATTTATCAAACTGGTAAGAAGATCTTCCATGACAGGCCTACATTAACTTGGCAGACTTTATCATGCGGAAGCAAAGTCACCTGAAAAGTATGCTCTTCCAGTTTTGAACCGATCCCCAGATTGCGGGCGACAGACTGCCGCTGTACTATTGTATAGACGAGTGTGAGAGTAATAGTCAATGAAGCTTCCATGTCGAGTCTCTTTCAGTCAGCTTCCGTTGCGGTCAATTCCGTTGCGGCTTCATTTGCGTTATCTGTATTTGTGTTGCGGCTTCTGTTATTCGTAGCGACGTGTACTTTGCTCGCTGGGCGGCTTTATTAGTGTTTGGCGGCTTTGCATTCGTGTTGCGGCCTATTCGTCGTCGCGCGTTAGTGGCTTATGCTTGTATCGCTGGCGGCTTTTCATTCGTGTTGGCGACTTTGTGTTCGCTGGCATTTGTATTGCGACTTGTATTGGATACGCGCTTTGTATCTGTTCGCGGCTTTGTATCTGATGTTAGCGCTTTGTATTCGTGGTTAGGCTTTTGTATTAGATGTTAGCGGCTTTTTGTATTACGTGTTGCGGCTTTTTGTATTGCGTGTTTGCGGCTCTTTGTATTACGGTGTTGCGGCTTTTGTATTCGATGTTGCGGCTTTTGCTAATCGCGTTGCGGCTTTTGTATTCGTGCTGTGGCTTTTGTAATTGTGCTGAGTCTTCCGGCCCACCGTACTCCTCACTCATTCGAGCATACATGTACACAGTGTATGTGTGTTGCTGTGGAGTCCTTCTGCAGAAGACTTGAATAAACTCACAGAAAGACGAGTGTTTGCCTGAGCTGTTTATTTGAAAACTTGAATTGCCATCACATTTGGTGTTGTCGGCTCGTCACTGCAGCGTGAGGGGACTTCGGAGCTGAAGGTGAAAACCGTGCACGGCCAGAGTCTGGGACTCTGGGACTTCAAACCTCCCCTCCAAAAATAGGGTGAGATGTTGAGGGCCTGACGCCTGAGTGTCTGGGACTCCCTCACCGCTGTGATCCATAAGAACCTGATGGCTGGCAGCACTCTCTTTCTGGTGAGTAGATTGTTCGAGTGGGACGATTCTCGCTTCCTCTCAGGGTGAAGTGTGACAGACGTGTCAGCAGGGCAGGCCTGGGGCCGCTGTGTGAATCGGCAAAGCTTTGTGTTAAAGGTACTATAGTCAAGAAATCACTGTGGGACAGTGGATTTCTTAAAAAGGCCTGGGATCTTCTGTTGCAGCAGTTTTGTTTGGGTCTGGGACCCACGGTGTAAAACTGTTTCTTTTGGGTCAGGGACCCATGGTAAGATAGAGGAGTGTGAGTACAGGACACACTGTAAAATGTGGTCTAAGATTTTACTATTTTACTCTTGCTATTTTGGGGAAGGTAAAGTAAATATACAGTATGGTTGAATGCTGAACGTGTTTACTACAGATGCATGAATGAATTGCAAATGAAAAAAAAAATTGGGTGAGAATTAATAACAGCCTTGTGTGAATGAATTGCGACTGGAAAAAAAAAAGAGAGAACGTGTGAATGCTAAACAAAGGTTTTCTTGCTTTCAATAGAAACACGTAAGAAAAGTAGATCGGTGAGCAGCCTTTTCCCAGGCACCCGGCTTCAAGGTCCTGATAACGAGATTTAAACAACCTCCCAAATTTAAAACAAAACAGAAGCTAAATTCAGCTAAATTCTAAATGTAAGAGAAAAAAACCCTGAAAGGTTGATTTGTTATTACATTCTGGGAATTAAGGGTCATTTAAAGACTATGGAAAATGGGTTCAAATAACAGTAAGAAGGAACAAGACCCTTCAATAATGAATGCTCCTAATATTAACAAATCATGGTAATCAAAGCACTGACCAACTGGACATTTGGGTAAAAGAGTGTGGCTTTCCAGTAACAGGCAGCTCCAGTCTCAGACAATCAGAAACTTAAAAGAGTAAGTTAACAAAAAAAAAAAAAGTCAATGAAAAGAGAAAACCCAGAACAGAGTGGACATCATGTACAGATTGTTTAAGGAAGCACTTGTCAGCATATCTTAACATTTCTGCATCTCAGTGTGTCAAACCAGGTCCTGATCTGGACCCGGTACACCCCCCCAAGAAGACAGCACCAGCCTGTATCAGTATCACTGCTACTACCTGCAACACAACAGCCGTCAGCGCAAAAACTACGACGCCCTGGGTGAGGCCACAGGAGAAGGGGCAGGGGAACCTGTCACTCCTCCACCGTACAAAGAAGAACATTTTTATCGGATCCAAAATGGAGGTGAAGGATTTGCCTCAGTGCTACAGAGAGTAAAAGCAGATTTTTCACAGAGACTCACAGAAATCTACAGCACACACAGGCTGACAAGAACCAGGGGCCGGTGGGAGAAAACAAACTCCCTGAGAAGCCCACCTGAGACACTGTGTCATCAATGGCAACAAGCCAGAAGTCAGTGACGTGGTGAAACTACTGTGTGACCTGGGATTTTGCAAATCTTGAGACTGTTGAAAAAACTGAAGCTGTTTTAATTCCTCAAACGACAAAACAAAGAGGAAAAACACACAGCTGCAGACAGGCTGCCAACGGCACAGCTGACGGTGTACGAGGACCAGAACTGAGGAAGAGCCAGGGTCGTGGTTGTAGAGGCAGAGGAAGAGGATGTGGCATATCTGACGCTTGTTTGAAAAAAAGAAAACAGCAAAAAACTGGACACTGGGCCAGAGATCATCCCTGAGAATGAAAATGATAAATGGCTTATTGACTGGAGGAGGGGGGGACTGTGGCCAGAGAAGGAACGGACGGGTTTGGACACAGGAGCTGAGGTGATAGAACAACCTACACATGAATCCCATTGAGAGCACACACATACAGACACAGACACAGACACAAAGGTTAAACTTGAGACAGACATGAAGACTCTGATAAATGAGTCTGCATGATCTTTACCTTGAACAGAGACAGGAATTTAGCTCTGTCTGATATGTGCTGGGTCCAGGCTACAAGGAAAATAGCACTCAAGACTCTTCCCAGGACAAGC